>BMAO01013243.1:0-29914 GCA_019973975.1 Trichonephila clavata | reverse complement strand
AAAAATGGGATGTCTTTAGAAACAGGGGCTTTTTCATTCTTCAAAATACGCCAAAAACGCCAAAAAGCGCGAGTATCATTCTAATGTGGCTGCCGTCTGTTAGATCTTCTTACTTCTGGCTATGTCACAGAGTTAGCGCAACACGAAGTAATTTAGAACTAGAAATAAGTGGTGGACTTCGGTTCTTCCGCAAGATAATATAGTCCGGAATAAAATTACATTTTTTAAAGAGAATACATAAAAAGAAATGAATTTTTAATGTCAGTTTTGAGCTTATTTTGCATAATAAATTTTTAAAGATTCTTAGGATAATATTTTTAGTGTTTGAAGAAATTAAAATAGAACTTTTTTATGCATATTAAACGTCATAAAAACACAGTTCCTTATTTTTTTAATTCCTTTTAAAAGAAAAAATTCCAATTTTCTTTTGGGACACTTGATATTTTTGAAATTTAGTAATTTTTGTTACTTTAATGTAAAATTAAAAATTATAGAAATTTGAGAAAATATATTGAAAAAGTTTAATTTTTTAAAGTTTTTTTTCTCTTATCTTCTTTATTTATTACATACTGTATATTTTATATATTCTTTATTTGTATTATTTTTTGAATATAATATTTTTACAATAAAACTATTTTTGATTACTTCATATAATAGCTTTTAAGGTAAAAATCAATATTTGATTTATACAAATTTGCAAATAAAATACTAAAAAAAAAAATAAGATTGTTTACTAAAAATTTATTTTAGTGAAAAAAAATTTATACTTTTCTTCATTTTTTTAAATTTTGGAACTTTTTCTGTGAAAGATTAATACAATTATTTACCTTCTTTTAGTTCGTTTTCCTTCAATAGCTCACTTAAATTGAATTACGCATGGATTGTCAATTGTTATAAGCAGGTTTTGGTTATTTTGAAGATACGTCTTATTAAAAAAAAAGAAAGAAAGATTATTTTTATCACTCAATTTTTCCTAGTCCCCCACCCTTAATATCAAAATATGTCACATTTTTAGTGGATACACTTGATCATCTTATTTACTATTGTAGTTCTAAAATTAAATACTTTCTTGAATAATTTTATTTACATTTTTCAGACTTGTTTCAAATTTAAAATATATTAATCAATATTTAATTATTGGAAATGTTAACTCTGTAAATTGTTTTGATGGGAGACGATGACGAAAGATGGTATGTCATTCTTCTAATGCCACACAACACCACATTCACTATAGGGAGAAAAGAATCAAATTCAAATGTTTTATCCTTTGCATTCCGTTTTTCAAAATTCATTTATACAAGTACAAACGCAGTTTTAATGCTATTCTTAAAAATGCAACTATCTGTCCGATTGAAATTTGGGGAATATTTCTAAAAATTTCTATAGCTTTCTTTCTTTTTTTTTAAAAAAAAAAACTACCGCCAGAAATAAGCATTAGTGTGCTATATATTTTCTAAAATTTATTTTTAAAATTAATACAATCGAACTTTTTTAATTATTTAAATATATTTTAAATAGGTTATTTCATTCTTTTGTCAAGGAATTATGTATAATTTGCGAATAATTCAATTTTTTAAAATGTATTGCCTGCTGCGAAAGATGCATTAAAATTTGCAATAATTTTAGGCAATTGTCATATAAATTAAAAGTGTCAAATTTATTTCATTCTTAAATTTTTTTATGTAGGAATAATTGGAGCTTCACAAAGAGAAAAAATTCGCTATCAGTGAGTGAGTGAATATTAACGTCACTCTGTTCAGCTACACGAGGGCTTTTGGTGACGAACCTCGTCATTTTGAACCACGGTCAAGTGACGAGGAAGGCACCTGAGCTGGCACCCCCTCTCCTAACTACCACACCAACGGGAGGACGTTCGAACTCTCGACAGATTTAACGTGCATTGTTTCCCTACACCGCTCGTCTTTAGTGGGACTTGGCTCGAACTCATGGCAAACCTGCGATGTTCCGATACCTTGACCACTTGGCTACCGCGGCCAAACTCGTTATCAGAGACTGCTGGGGAAAAAAGCTGGAAAATTTTTACTATCACTTTGCAACACTAATTAACAAGAAAATGGAAAACAAATATTATTGAAAAAAAATTATAAACAAAATATGTTTATTAAGATGGACATCTTAATTTTATGATTTCGGACAAAGCTTTTATTTCAGTCTAGATAGTAAAGAATATTTTAATTGAATTTCAATAAAATATAATCAATAGTTTGTTTTTCTATACAGATCAAACACAAATCCATCCTTTATGTTAAATAGATTTACAGTATATTTATAATAATTTTTTGTGAATTTAAATCCAACATACTGGGATTCTCCATTGACTTCAGATACAAGAGACTGAATTCATTACACTTGATTCTCTGGCTTAGAATGAAATATAAAATGTTTTTTTTTTTAAAGTATTGTTTTCTTTTTTCTCAACTCCATATAAATATTCAGAAAGAATTATAATTACTTAACTCATTTCATCAGAAATTTTTTTTAGTTTTCACGCAAAAGGAGTCAAATAAATTTCTTTTGTAATTTTAGTATTGGAAATGTGCCACTTGTATCGCTGGCTGATATATACTTTACAACTTTCTATTTTTGACGTTTTTCTTATAATTGGCACTTCGATTTTACTCCTTACTGTCGGGGCTTTTCCATGATTTTTTTTCTCCCTTACTGGCATTTTTCATGAGAATTTCATTTTCTTATGCAACACTATAAGTGCTACATTATCTAAGATGAGAATTTGACTTTTTTCGATGCTAAGTAAAATGGAAAACCGAGGGAGGGGGTTAAACATTTAACTGACTCTTCCCATTTGAGAGGCCAGAAGGACAACCAAGATGTATGGTCGCTGCCTGCAAACTTTTACGGTGGTTCCAGGAAGTGATTCCTGCATAGAGTAGCATTGTACATCATATTGTTGAAACACTGGAAACTTGACGGCTATACTAGTTATACAAAGAGACCCCTCCTCTTTCTAACTCAGGAGATAACGATGCACCAGCTCAATGAGCTGTGCTTTTTCTCTTTCTGTGTTTCTGAAAGGAAACAGAAAATGTAGTTCCGTCAGCGACACATGAGAAGGAGGGTAGGAACAACACAGTTTTAGCTGGAGTGTTTCTTTGTCCCTTTTCTCTCATGGGGGATAAAGGGGGTTCAAGGCCGAAGTTCGTTCCCCGGAGGGGAGTAAAAAGCAGTCAGATTTTTTCGACTGTAAAATAATTCTCTTTATGAGTGCTGCATATTTTTCCTTTCAGAGGCCTTAGATGAGAAATAAATCGATTTTAATGCTACCGCTCTGTGTGTCACTGTAAGATTAAACGATATTTCAATAACTATACCTAACTTCCAAACTTGAAATTAACATATTTCGAATATCGATGTAAAATTTGAAATAGAATTGGCGTATATACAACGGAAGATATTAAAATAAATGTGTTCCTCAATCCACAGTTTTCTATAAGAAGATAAGAAACATTATATCCATGTCAGAATTTTGGAATATAATTTAAAATTTATTTTATTATTGTTAAAGACAAGATATATTATATCAACAGAAATTTTACAAAGTGAAAATGTTCAAAAAATAATGTGTACCAAATTACTTTTCTCCTTTCAAACAAAAATGGATGTTTTAATCAACGTCGGATTAAGATTTGTTCCTTGGCCATAGACAATATTTAAAAACTGTTAGCATTAGATTTAGATTTGTTAGTAAATCATAGCGTTTAAAAAAATGATGAATAGCATTTTGTTAGTTTCAGAACTTAAAACGTGAATAAGTAATAAACAATATCGAAACACATATCACTTTCGATTCAGTCATATAATATCAAGGAACTAAAATAGCGTTAAGTTTTATGGATACGATACAAAAATTAGTAAAACTAATAAAAGAGATTCTAATTAACTCTGAAACAATCATGTATTTCTCTTAATTTGTAAGAAATTAAAATTTGCTGAAATTTATTACAGTAAAAATAAATAGTATATTTTTCACCTATTCAGAAAAAGTTTATGACAGTTGAATTCCTCTTTCTTTGTTTTTGTTTCATGTAATAATTTATACTTGCTGAATTTCACATGATGAACCTTTGATCAAATCAAGATTTGAGCCTCGACGCACCTAATAATCAGAATATAAAATCGACTAAAAAATAAAAGCTATATAAAATATTTTAATATAAAATAGAAAATCTGCTAATTAAGTAGAATTATTCCTCATAATATAGATTTTTATATCTACGATTATATAACAGAAACCTATCATGAAATGCAGTTTTTTTAATCTAAAAGAAAGTTGAAAAATGAAAATGACTAATTTTCATTAGATAATTAAGTATTACAAAAAGGAATTGATTTCTATTGAATAAATGGCTTGATATGAAAATACGAAATTATATTAGATTTTAATTGCTTGACTTTTTACAAAAAAAATTATTTCGTATTTTTTTTTTCACTAAAAAATTAGAAATATGCAATGCTTTTTATTATAATTTTTATGTTTGCACTAGAATTGATATTTGGGTTATGGATGTCTAGTGATTAGTCTAGTCACAAACAGCGGGCTTCCAATCGTGGCGGTTTTGATTTCATCGAAGATAGTTTATATCAAATATGTGAAGTATACTCGTATATATATACGAGCTCTGGTATCATCCTTGTTACTAAACTACAGGTCAGAATTACGAGATCTATCGCTTATATAAATAAAAATTCCTATTTGAAAGTAATTTTGAGCCATTCACACAATTTTTGTTTTCAGTTTCTTGAGGTACTATCATCTTTAGAAAATAGATAATGCATGCAAAAAGGAAAATTCAAGGAATAAAATTTTGAAAACCGCTTCTATTGAAGAATATCTATGGTAAACTAAGGCTTCTATTTGTACATTTCTGTTTCATAAATTAATACAGAGCATATTATACAGAATTTATCAATATTATCGTAGCCCAGTGGCCAAGTGGCAGTGCATCACGTTTCAGCGACACAGGTCCGGGGCTCAAACATTGGGCTGACAAGGTCGACCCGACTTTCACCCCTTCGGTGGATCGATAAATGAGTACCAAGCTTGTACAGGAATTTAACACTGGGGGTTTTGCGTCAGACTAACCACCTGAACGGAACATCTACTCATGCACCTCAGTGCCCAAGACCAGAAAAACTAATACGGGCACCATAGGCCTTGGCCCTCATGGGCTATTGCGCCTTTGATTTGAGTTATCAATACAAGCCTTTATTATGCAAACTATTACAAACAAATTCAGGTGTTTTATATTATGCAATCAATCATATTGAAAAATTTTTAATGAACAATATTACGAGATCATAAAGAACATGAATATCTTCATAAAATGTACTTAATGTATCTTGAAAATAATAAATCCGCTTTCATTTTTTGTCATTCAATTTATTAATAATCATAACATTCGCCGCGGTCTGTTGATGTGAGCTCTAAATTATTTCGTACCATCTTTTGCAATACAACGCGAAATTCTGATTCAGTAAATTAATTCCACTTATTTAATACCTAAATCCTACAAAGAGGTACTTCTTAATTAGTTAAACAATTTCAAAAGGTACTTAAAAGTTTTAACGTGACTCTGTTCTCTTTTTCTAGCTCTCTTTCTCTCTAAGCCCATTACCTGTATTTTTTCACTCCTGAAGATGAGTTTAAAACGAACTAGGTTAAAAAAATGTGTGATATTTAAATACATTTTTCGACAAAGAGTGAAAGTAGTAACTAGAGGGAAAACGAACAAATGAGAAAGAAAACGTCTCTACCAGCACCTATATCACATTAAATAGTAAATATGTTTCTTTCAAATATTATGTTGTTGAAAAAATCCTTCTTTTATCATTGCATATCATTTATTTTTTTAAAAATTTATTGACAAAAGAAACATATTTATTTCACTATTCTGGATATTATTACTCTTCAGTCCTTAAATAGTCGTCCCGTTTTCTGTGAAACTAAACTTTCCTCAATTTAAAGGTGTCATTTTTATATAAAACATTAAGTAATTATATCGTTAGAGAATGGAAGTATCTAAAATTTTCCTTGTACAAAACTATTTAGTTAAAATAAATGCAAGGTTGAATTATAAATAATTAATACTTATTTAATATGGCACGTTACAGGGAGCGATAAGGTCTCACTCTCTCTACATATATTGTGTATACATCTTGGAGGTAAAATTTGTATTTTGCTTACATCGTTTTAGAATTTAATACTAATAAATTTATTAAGTTAATTTAAGGATTGGTTTAATTAAGTAAACATTCTGATACTGAAAACATTCCATTTATTATTTAATTTATAATTTCTATATTAAAAACAATACAAATTTCTAAATATATGTTAAGTGGAATAATTATGTAAAATAAAATTATTGGTAAGTTTAATAAAATGCATATGAAATTTTAAAAATTTTGATACAATTTGGTATGCTCAAATCAGTCAATTTATTTTCCATCGAAAGAAATCTTTTTTTAAATAAAGTTTAGTTTTTTTTTTAATTCTATAAAATCTGTCGTTTCCATTTTCTACTTTCTTTTATCAGTTCGTGACAGATTTCCACAGTACAGACCTACTTATAAAAATTTATAATCTAAAAGAAAATTCTAAGTAGTATTTAGTTTTCGCGCCTATTTTTACTTCGTATTAGGTATTTCTACAATTTTTTATCTTTTTTAATGGATCGCAGTCTAGAAGATAATTCATGGGTTCGAATCCTGGTTTTACCAAGAATCCACTTTGTAAAATTCTGCAAGCGCGACTTAATATAAGAAAAGGGATCTCAAATTTTTCGAATGATGTATGATAGTGAATAGAATTCAAATTAAACGTTCTAGCTGAGGTGTGACTGCATATAAATTTGAAGTCTGCTGCCAAAAAAAACCCATGTTATTAAATTTCAATGTTAAATTAATTTTAAAATGACTGTAATTTTCATTTTTGTTGTTTTTTAATTAATAAAACAGAGACTGCTATTATTTAAATATTCATTTTAAGGTTTAAGAAATGTTGAATAATTTTTAGCGATGCATTGAATATGGGACAATTTTCTGCCAAAAGTCATTGAATATGTATCTATAGCTTATCAATAAAACATGCATATTTTTTACCTTTAGTGCACAACGCTCTAATTAAATTTGATTACTAAAAAACCTGAACACATTAGTTATTGTAGGTGTTTTTAACATCAGATCATATTTCAAATTAAAAATGAATCATACCATATAAAAATAATGTAGACATTATTCCTTATTTTTTTTCAATTCCTAATATTAGCCTAATTATTCCTAATTATTTATTAAAATAAATTTTAAAAAATCATTTTATTGGTTAATTTTTTATTGTAAAATATCATATATAGCATACCCCGTTCAATTCTGTCATATATCACTACTTAGAAATATCAGCAACATTGTGAATTTTATAAAAAAAAAATACTTTTATTTAATTTTTTAATATGTATATATTCATAAGAAAATAATATGCTTTTTAAAATTTTTAAGAGGACACTTTCTTTCTAAGCTCCATAATAATCAAATTTATATTATTTGAAGACTCCTACATTTCTCTTTACATATTCTAAAAAAAAAACCTAATGTTCATCTTTAAATTTGACACTTTTTTTTTACTGAATTCTGTGTGTGTGTGTGTGTTATTGTAGAGTTTCTTGATGCAATTATTTATTCTAATATCTTGAAGACAAAAGTTTAAAACTCGTTTATATATCAAGTCATTAAATACTTTTTTCCACTAAACATAACTTTATTACAAAAATTTATTAACAAACTTAGTATAAAGTGTTTTAAATACTTTAATTTTATTTATTTACTTTACTGTTGCTTTTTTACCAGTAGACACAAAATACTATGTTTAATTGTTTTGAAACTCTAAATCGTCTGTGTTTTTTACGTATGCTTTAAAATATGACTTTTAAAATTTTTTATAATTTTGTTTCACTCTTAATAGTGGCCGCGGTAGCCTAGTGATTATGGTCACGAACTCGATGCCGGAATGTAGCAGGTTCGAGTCCTGGTGCCACAGAAGACCCACCGTGTAGAGAAGGCCAATATACATTAAATCTGTAGAAGCTCAATGTTTTCCCGTTGTTGTGGTGTGGTAAAGGGGGGTAACCAGCTCATGTGTCGTCTTTGTTTCTTGACCGAGGCTCAAAATTACGAAATCTTTCGCCACAAACCCTTTTGTTGCTTTATTGTGCACCTTTAATGTAATCCTTTCACTGTTTTGACTTTTCATTCATTTTAATGAGACTTTTTTTTAAAAAAAATCCTGTATACAAATGAATAAGTATTTCTAAAACCACAAAGGAAAATTTTTTGAAGTATTCTCTTCGCAATTATACTTGAAAAATTTTATTACAAAAATTCAGTCACATTGATGAAAACTGTTAAAAAAATATAGCTTTTGTAAGAAACAAAAAAAAAATCCAGTATATAATTTTTTAAAATTCTTGAATGATCTGGAAGTCAAACTAGATGCGTGTAGGCAAAAGTTCTTCCAGTACCTATGCAATAATTTTTTCTATGAATGATACATTTTATATGAAACATATAGCGGTTAGTGGCGCTTATTGCTGTGCTGTTCGGCCTGAGTTCGAATCCCAGAGTAGGCATAGATATTTGCCATTGAAGAGTGCCTTCGGGCGGCATAGGGGTACTCTAAATAGCCGTCGAGCCGCAAGTCTTCTCGTGAGGTCGATGGAAGGGGAAGAGAGTTTGGATTAACCTGATTAACCCCAGAGTGTTCTCCCTTAAAATTGGAGTGGAATAGAGCTAAATCGCTCTGTCAGCTGTATAGTGATCAAAGCTGCGGATAACGACAAGCGTAAATCTAGCACCTTGTCATCGATGAATTTTGTTGGCCATGGTTTGATATTACTATTGGTTACTGTCGATCAGGTGCATAAGTAACAACAACAGAATTTTTCCCCAGGCAACAGATTTTTATACACGGGAATGTGTACTGCAGAGATGTCAAGATTTGCAGTTTTCTAATGTATAAAAGAAAGAAAATGAAAGTGACTGATTTTAAAGAGTTAAAAAACTGAACTTTTAAAAATGAATAGATTTTCTTGAATAATTTGATTAAATCAATATTTAAATTCAGCATTAAAAATATGTTTAAAACAAACACGTTTCTGTTCTTCCCGATCTGGGATTTTATTCTTTAAAAATTTCTCAATGTATTTGACTACATGTAAAACATGAATTCGTTTGCAGTAATTTACTTAATAATTATTTATAATGATGACTTCTGTACAATATGATGGGCATTAATTCATAACACAGAGATGTATCATTTGGTTCGAAGGTATAGCTTAATGTAGTATATTCACTATGAAAGTTATTCTCAAAATTTTCTTTGAATTATTGATTTCTGCATGAATAACCAATTAACTAAAGATCATATTACCGTAAAAGAGAGTCAAGGGAATGTGTCATAATCACACAAAAATATAAGTTTTAATTTGGATAATCGATTGATTTCAAGCGCGCGCAATTCTGAACTGTTGTACCAGTTAATTTAACTTTATATCTGGCCGTTTATAAATTTAAGTAAACACATGTTGCGAAATTATAATAATTTGAAGGGGGGAAGGCGGTCTCTCTCTTTTTTAATCGTTATATTTAATCAACCCTTTTTATTGCTATTGGTTACCTTTTAACTATTAAATTTAAGAAATATTAAATAATTTTTCATGGTACTTAGAGAACAGAGGGAAGTATTCAATTATAATTAATATTTCATTTCAGCAAATCTATTTATTTTAGCATTATTTAACATCAAAATATAAATAAATATTAAAATGTATCATACTTTGTAAAAAATAATGTAAACATTTAATATTCCCAGCTTTTTAATACTTTGATTGATTTCAAAAACGTATTAGTTTTTTGAAGATAAGGTTTAGAGATGGGTTCTATTTGTTCCCCACCCGCACTGATGCTCCAGGCTCATTCCCCTTTTCTTTTTGTTCAGAACTAAGGATAACGATTCTCCTCATCTTTCACATTCGATAGGAGTCACAATACGTTCCTATAGACCCCTCTTTTGTCACGAATAGGGGAGTGGTTCAAATACCTAAAAACTAACCTTCAAGTTATTCTACGAATTTCTTTTTCCTTTATTTTTGCTGTGATTCTTGTCTTAAACTGAGGATCATAAGTTTAGATTTCATTTTTTTAACTAATAATATCATTATAAAAAATCCGCAGTTATAATTAAATTTTAATAAGAAATATAATGATTTTCGTTCAGTGATTAATCATATAAAAATACTAGTAATTACTCACCCGTTGAATTCGTTTCACTTGTTAGAAAATAAGACCCGAAACCTGACGATTGAATATATATTTATCTCTATATTTATTACAACTGAAACGCGAAATCCTACAATTGTCACACCAATTCGAAAAAGTTTATGAAGTTTGTATTCCTTTATATATATATATATATATATATATATATATATAACTTACTTAGAAAAAGTCACAGCATTTTAAATTTTACTATCAGCGAAAAAAAATTCAAATGCACCCATTCAAATAATTAATATTCCCATTCTTATAAAAAAAATAAGAAAATTTTTTAGGGTTAAAGAAAGCCAACTCTTGAAAACGTTAATCTGAAATAAAATTCAAGTGTTGATTAACACATCTAATTTTAAAAAATTTAGCCGATAAATAAACTCATAAAAACTACTTATCTGATCACGTACATATTTTTTTTCAAAAAATGAATGCTGTTTTAAAATTAAAGCATTTACAAATAATACAAAAAAATCTTTTTAAGTCAATTCCTACATTGACTGTCTAAAACGGGTAATTATTTTGATTTAACTAATTAAATGGTAGATAATGAATTAATATTTTAAAAAAACTGTGTTAACATCAAGTTTTATCCTCTACAAGTTTAAAAAAATTTATTTGAACTTGATAGGATGAATAGAAAGTACTTTATTAAGGATTGAAAATTTGAACAAGATAATATATAGAGAGATTGAGCTAATATTAGGAATTGAAAATAAATAAGGAATATAAAATGTCTACTTTATTTTTATATCGTATGATTCATTTTTAATTTTGAAATATGCTCTGATGTTAAAAACACCTAAAATAACTAATGTGTTCAGGTTTTTTAGTAATTGAATTTAATTAGAGCGTTGTGCACTAAAGGTAAAAAATATGCATGTTTTATTGATAAGCTATAGATACATATTCAATGACTTTTGGCAGAAAATTGTCCCATATTCAATGCATAGCTAAAAATTATTCAACTTTTCTTAAACCTTAAATGAAAATTTAAATAATAGCAGTCTCTGTTTTGTTAATTAAAAAACAACAAAAATGAAATTTACAGTCATTTTAAAATTAATTTAACATTGACATTTAATAACATGGGTTTTTTTTGGCAGCAGACTTCAAATTTATATGCAGTCACACCTCAGCTAGAACGTTAGTAGTAGTAGCAGGTCCCTGGTTAGAACAAAGGAAATGGACGTGGCATCCTGTCATCCAATAGGAGGGCTCCATTTTCCTGCCAAAAAGTCATCGTCCAATAGGAGGGCTCCCTTAGGAGGGGATCTCGGAATTTTGTTCATTAAAAATTTTTCAATATGATTGATTGCATCTTTCTTGCACTATTAAAATTCGAAGGTAAACAAACGTATGTATCTATCTAACTATCTATCTATCTATCTATCTATGTGCGCCTATCTTCTCACGAACAGCACCACGCAGAAAGTCGCGGAAGGTACCAAAAGATCGGGAATTTTCCGGGGAAGCCGCATTGCTTATTTATATTCCGATATTGTAATTAGTTAAAAAGATATTAATTAAAAACCTTAAAACGCCGAATTGTCTTACTCCTGCCGGTTGTTTACTTGGCGGAACTTTCCTTCCGTTTCGGCCGAGCGGTAATCTTACGTTTTCCACCATATTAAAATTGTCATCTAATTTTCGGTGTCGAAATGAGACAAAAAATAAATACAGAATCGGAAAGATAATTTATTTCGCCACGACACGGTATAATTGTTTTTGTGAAATAACGATATTTTCCATTTTTTTCGAATTTTTTAAAATAGTGTTAAAACAGATGCGTTTTTATGAAAATTATTTCTAAATTGTTGGGTATGAATTACTTTTCGTGTTATTAAATCGATATTCTACACTAATTAACTTCAAGCCTTTCTCTTTTAGATCCATTCATTTAAAAAATAAAATTTCCAAAACTTTTTTTTTAAAGAATTTTTAAAAAGTAGTCTTAATTTTTACTTCACATTGAATAACTTCGTCATTTATGAAGATAATCTCACAAAACCTTTTTTCCGTGTGTACAGTAATATTATCCTTAACATATACGAAGTTTGAAAAAATTGCTTCAAAATTACGGATTTTAAAAAACATTTTGTGATTTTCGTAAACTTATGTTTTTTTCTGAGAAATAAATTAAAAAGTAGTAATTTGTACATTTTTTATTTCAAAGTACGTTATTTTTGCAAATAGTTGGTGATGTTTGAGAGCATTAACGTAAAAATTACGCCCTTAAAATAAAGGTAATGATTTTTTAAAATAATTTAAAATACGCGATTTTGCATTTAGCCAAACATTGGTTAACTGTCTGGTGGCGGAGTGCTCAGAGCTCCCGCTACACTCAAGACTATAACTGCAGCATAGCCGTGCGTGGTCAATGCGAAGGAGGATGTCCGCCTCGCAGAAACCTGCCGGTCGCCTTTTTTCATACTTGTCTTAAATTTTTTCTCCTACTGGACATTGCGTCGCCACACATCATTACACACAAAAAGGAAATATTCTGAAATATATTTTAATTCTCTCTTCTTCAATGATTGAATTCACTTGCTGCATCCCCACTGATCTGAAATTTACTTCATTTTCAGTGCTGCCATTATGTAAGCAAATGGTATGTCACAATTAATTACTAAATGAGCAATTTTAATCAATTTTATTAGAAAATAATTAATAAGTTAGTTTTGTATAATATAATTTTTTTCGCAGATACGTGTTTAAATAATTTTAACAAAAACTATAAAATTAAAATTAAAAAAATTAAATGTTTTTATCAAATAGTATTATTTTCTTTTTGAATGTTTTTTTCAGGGAAATTTTTTAAAAATTAAAATGCATTCAATGCATTTCTCATATTCATTTAAAATATTTATCAGTATCAAAATTTTTGTTCTCTTTCATAAAACTTATAGTTTACCTTAAAATAATGCGTAATTGCATGAAACTTTTTTCCCCCGTGTCGAATATTTCAAAAAATTCTCACAATTTTACTTCAAGAATTAAAATAGTAGTGAAATTTTGTAATTTGAAAAATTTATACTTTCTGTTCTTTTTTCAGCATACAACTATTTTTAAAAATGCTACAGTTTCGTTTCCGGGAAAAAACTATCTTTCTTTAAAGAATTTTATAGAAAAAAAACCAACTTTTTTTTTAACAAAACAATGCTGTTTTGCATATTTTATGATTTTTTCTCATATGAATCAATATCGTTGCGTTTATATAAAAATTATTTTTAAGACTTTCAGAATCAGTGATTTAAAAAATAAAAAGCCGAAAACTTTTTTGAACGAATTGTAATAAAACACTCAAAATACTTAAATCAATCATTTAATAATTTCTTCATTGAAAAAAAAAAATTGCAGGAAATTTTTTCCCGTGTGTCAATTTCGCTAAAAAATTACGAATTTTAAAGATTTTTTTTGTGATTTTCGTAAAATAAAGTTTTTGCGAGAAATAATATAAGCATTATTTTTGTAACCTTTTTTCTTCAAAAATTATTGTTGTTTCCAATCAATATGTGAAAACTTGGAATTTTCAATTAAAAATTGAGCCCTCAAAAATAATGAAAACTTTAAAGACATTCTAAAGGCTTTGCGCATGCGCGAGAATCATTATTCCCCCCCCCCTCTGTTTAACGCTCAGCGGCCAAGGTCAAACTTGCTGTTGCAATATTTTTTCCGTTATTGAAATGTGAGTGAGGGATTTTTAAAAAGTCGCACTGTTCACCTACTCCAGAGTTTTTTGGCGACGGACTTCGAAATTTTCAATTTAAAACTTTTAGAATCAGTGATTTTAAAAAAAGCCAAAAACTTTTTTGAACAAATATTAATAAAACACTCAAAATACTTAAATCAATCATTTAATAATTTCTTCTTTTATAAAGGTAATTGCATGAAACTTTTTTCCCCCGAGTCGAATATTTCAAAAAAATCCTCACAATTTTACTCCAAGAATTAAAATAGTAGTGAAATTTTGTAATTTTAAAAATTTATACTTTCTGTCTTTTTTCAGCATACAACTATTTTTAAAAAGACTACATTTTCGTTTCCGGGAAATAAAAAATTGCAACGAAAGAATTGGAAAGTGAGTGGGTGATTTTAACATTCACCCTGTTTGCCTATTCGAAAATTTTTGGTGACGGACCTCGAAATTTTCAACCATTCTCAAGTGACGAGAACGACACCTGAGCTTTCACCCATCTTTAATAATTACCACACCACACCAACGCAAGAACAAATTTCGAAAAAGGGATTTTTTATGACATAGTTAGAGAAATCACTCACATCGCGCGCATACACACACACACACAAGTGCTATCGGCCTGAAGGAAACACGAAATTTCCATGGGGATGAAATTATTCACTCAAGGAAAGGAAAGAATTGGAAAGTGAGTGGGTGATTTTTAAATTCGAACTGTTTGCCTATTCAAGGGTTTTTGGTGTCGGACCTCGAAATTTTCAACCATGCTCAAGTGACGAGGACGACACCTGAGCATTAACCCATCTTTTAGAATTACCACATCACACCAACGCAAGAACAAATTTCGAAAAAGGGAGTTTTTATGACATAGTTAAAGAAATCACTCACATCGCGCGCATACACACACACACACACAAGTGCTATCGGCCTGAGGGAAACGCGAAATTTCCATGGGGATGAAGTTATTCACTCGGTAAAACGAAGGAATTGGAGAGTGAGTGGGTGATTTTTAAATTCGCACTGTTTGCCTATTCGAGGGTTTTTGGTGACGGACCTCGAAATTTTCAACCATGCTCAAGTGACGAGGACGACACATGAGCTTTCACCCATCTTTAATAATTACCACACCACACCAACGCAAGAACAAATTTCGAAAAATTGAGTTTTTATGACATTGTTAAAGAAATCACTCACATCGCACGCACACACACACACACACACAAGTGCTATCGGCCTGAGGGAAACACGAAATTTCCATGAGGGTGAAGTTATTCACTCGGTAAAATCCCGTGCAACGCCGGGCTAAGCAGAGAGGAAAGAAACAAAGAAATCAAAGTAATTTCGGAAAATAATATTGGAAGTGCTGAATTTGTGAAGTTGAGTGAATATTAACGTCCCACTGTTCAGCAACACGAGGCCTTTTGGGGACGGTCCGCGTAATTTTGAACCATGGTCAAGTGACGCGGACGACACCTGAGCTGGCACCCCCTCTCATAACTACCACACCAACGGGAGGACGTTTGAGCTCTCGACATATTTTACGTGCATCCTACCCCTACACGGCGGGTCTTCAGTGGTACTAGGATCGAGAATTTGCGAAGAGAAGGGAAAATGTTAAGCGACAAAGCCATGACACGCACTCACGGGACATGCATTCACATCGTACGCGTGAAAGCCCACAAAAGTGTTGGCGTTAGAATAAAAGGAGGAAATTAACATGGGGATTAAGTTATACCCTCGGTATAAGCCCGTGCAACGCCGGGCCATGAAAGCTAGTAATATAAAACACCTGAATTTGTTTGTAATAGTTTGCACAATAAAGGCTTGTATTGATAACTCAAATCAAAGGTGCAATAGTCCATGAGGGCCAAGGCCTATGGTGTCCGTATTAGTTTTTCTGGTCTTGGGCACTGAGGTGCATGAGTAGATGTTCCGTTCAGGTGGTTAGTCTGACGCAAAACCCCCAGTGTTAAATTCCTGTACAAGCTTGGTACTCATTAACTAATTATTTAATGTTAATTTGTTAAATTAATAAATTATTAAACTCATAAAACGTGAATAATCTTAAACATTACTTTTTTGTATTTTGAGACACTGATAGTTGTATCTGAACGCTGTAGAAGGTGTAAAGAACTTCTGGGATGCATTAAGCGAATTTTAGTACTGTATCCTGTGTTTCAAGGGAAGCACCTTTACAATAAATTTTCATCGCTCCTAAAGAACTGTATGCCACTTTGAGACTGGTAGCATAAAATCTTTGAACCCCTATCTACTTAACAATATATTCACAATGCTCAAGTTTTGAGACATAAGCAAATATTAAATCATTTGCAAAATGAGTTACTACACATTTCAACTGATATCAACTTATGAGATATGCACAATATCGTAAGAGTTAAAAATGCATTATTTTGCTAAAAATTATACCCCTAATCGGGTTTTTTTTTAAAAAATTTAAAAAAAACTAATAGAAAAGACAAAATTAAGGGAAAATCGGATATTAAAATCAATGACTCATAATTGTTCATGGAAATAGGTCATAGTTTTCTTTACTTAATTTTGTAGATTAGAAATCGAAGCTCTTTTTGAAGAAGGAAAATTTTATAATGTTTTTATAAGATTATGTTTTTGTAACATTTACATCTGTGTATCTTCTTTAAAATGAAAAAAAAACAAGTATGATTGAATTATGATCAATGTTATAAGTTATTTAAAAAAGATTTTTAATTATAAACAATCAATTAATGATAAGTATTAAGACAAAATGAAGATAACGAATAGCAGAAAGTAGCCAAATGCAGTTTAAAAGTATAATGGTTATATAAAGTATTCATAATTTTGAAACATTTCAGAGAGAGTTCAAAATATTTTCTTAATTCTTCTGGAATGTTTGTTAAATAATTGTGATTAGCATGTTGTAATAAAAAGTAAACAAGAATCGCAATTTGACTTATCACAGATAAATAGCCCATTTATATAAGCGCACGCACACACGCACAAACACAAACACGCTTACACACAAGATACTCATCATAAATCAGAAAGTTAAGCCCCAACCCAAATATTTGAGAATGCCAACATGGCGGCCATGGATGTTGATGCGTCATTTCGATCGCTTGAGGATTGCTTCCAAACGTTGGAAAATGTATTGCTGGATCTCGTCATTTGGCCAATGTCTCCCTCCCCTCCCCCTTTCTTCTTTTTTGAATGACTGGTTTGCATTCCCTCTCTGTTGTTTTCATTGCCTTGGGGTGCAAAGCTTTTGGAGAGGGGAGGTCATTGGATATGGTGCCTCCCCTTTGGCACCCCCTGCGTCTTTTGGGACGTCTTCCAGGATCCCACTCTGCAGCCGCTCCTGAACTGGCCATTATTGCTCTTTCCAAAATATAACAAAAAAAAATGTCTGGACCACCGCTATCTTTTTCTTCCCCTTTCTCGAACTCCCTTTTAGGAGGGGTTTCCCCGCTTCTCTTATTACTTTTTTCATGTCTTTCCTGTCTCATTAGTTAGACAGCGTCGGTGTTTGTGTGTGTGGGGTTTTTTTTTTGTATTTGGCAATGTTATACAAAATTGTAAAGCTTTCCATCTGCATTTCCCCCCTCCCCCTTTTCTCAAGAATTTTGTGGGGAGGGTCCCTCCTTCGGGACCACTTTGTACACTTTTTTGTTTTCCTTAATAAAGTTACATCTCGGAGGGTCGATTCACAGCTCGAAACCCCTTGGGTGGGCTTGATTCTCCCGAGTAAGTAAAGTAAAGTAAAAAAGCAAAAAGTTGCGTGAAGTTGCAAGAACTGCTTTGGGTAAATTAAAATTACACTTTTCAAAAGCTTGCAATAAGTTTGGAGATGCAAAAAAAAAACGATGATGTCCCAGCTTCGTGTACAAAACCAACCGTGTGCTGATATCATGGCGCCATCTATCATTCCCAAAGAGAGTAATTTATTGAACACCGTTATTGTATGTTCCAACGAAAATGATTTGACATCTGAGGAGGTGCGACAAATTATCTGAACTCAGTTACACCCTAGACAAATTCAAGTAGGAATAAAAAAGATGAGAAACATCAATAAAAATCGAGTACTTGTGCAATGTATATCAAAAGAGGACAAAGAAAGATTTTCGGTGGCAATAAAGGAAAAAAACAAATTCTCTTCAAGTGTCTTCTCCAAGGAAGAGAAATCCAAATGTGCTTTTGAAAAATTTTCCGAATAAAATTAGCGACCATGAAGTTCTCCAGCTTTTGAAGGAGCAGAATCCGGAATTGGGAGAGAGAAAGAACAATTATGGGAGGAAACGAAAATTCGCTTCACTCTCAAGAAATTCGAAAACTCCCGGCATTTGGTTCTAGAGGTAAGTCCAATTTGTTGTAAACTGTGCCTTAAAATGAACTAACTTCCTGAGAGCAAATTGGAACGTTTGTAAAATCGAGGATTTCCTAGCCATTAACTGCTGCTTTAAGTGTCTTGGATATCATCATAAGGCTGCTGAATGTGAAAATGGCTTGTGTTGTTTCAAATGTGCTGGAGAACACAAGAGTAGTGAATGCAATCTCTTTACTCAGGTTTGCGTGAATTGTATAAGATTCAACAAGAAAACAAGAGATCCAAATAAAAAAGTAGATGTAAATCACAAACCTTATTCCAGCTGCTGTAAATGTCATCAATTTATGGAGAAACTTATTGCATCTCAAACAAATTATGAATAGTCTTTTGCCTCAACCGCATTTACGTATATTTTGCAACTTAATTTGCATAAATCAAAAAGTGCTACACAGCAGCTTATTTTGAATATGGAAGCTCGAAATATTGATGTTGCGTTGGTACAAGAGCCTCATTCGTACAAGGGAGCTCTTCCTGGATTTCCTTCATCTTACAGAGTTTTCTTTAGTCCTTCTTTTGATAAAATTAAAGCAGCCATTATTGTCAGAAATAGAAATATTTCAACCTTTCTAGATCTAAATCACCTTGATTAAAACATGATAACAATGCATTTAAACATTAATAAAGTATCCTTTTTGTTTGTTTCCTACTATTTCGAACCCTCCAAAAATATTGATTTTGATTTAGAAAAGAAAAAAAAAATTTTTTTCCAAGCTGCCCATTAACAGACTAATCTGGTCAATGGATGCCAATAGCAAATCTGAAACATGGTTCAGTTCCCTTTCCGACTCTAGAGGTTCCAAGTTCACCGATTTTATTAGTGCCCATAACCTCTTTGTCATTAATGAAGATTGCGGTCGTACATTTTGCGGCTCTCAGGGATCTAGCTACATTGATGTAACTGCAGTTGTAACTGATTTGCTGGAAGATGTTTCTTGTTGCATTTGCCTACTTATGATTCTCTCTCCAACCACAAAGCAATTTAGTTTGATATTGTTCTTAATTTCAATTCTCCAACAAAAAATGGTGACATCTGTATCCTCAATTTGAAAAAAGCGAACTGGAAACTCTTCTATGACTCATCGAAATACTTGCTGTCAAGAATTAGTAATCTCATCGACTCCTGCCAAAATCCAGAATCCTTGCATGATCTCGTAAATGATCAGATTTCTATTATTCAGAATTCTTTTAAAATGGCCGTTCCAATTAAAAAGCAAGGAGTACACAGAATTCCTTGGTGGACAACAGAAATTGGGTGCATGAAAAAGCACGTTAATGCTGCAAGACGAAGATTCCAGAGATGTAAAAATATCGCTTTAAGAAAAATTTATAAAAGTAAATAACAAGAATTAAGAGCTGATTATAATTTAAAACTTTTAGATGCCAAATTAAGCTCATGGAGGGAATTTTTGGAAGAAATTAATATAAATAATGTGTGGAAAAAGATTTATACTTATGGCGTCAAACAGCAATTTCAGAAGAGAGTTGAACTCAGTGGAATTGCTCTTCCATGTGGAAATGTGACTAAAAAATTCTTTTCAAGAGACAATTAATGAGATTATCTTCCATTCTTTTCCTGACGATTGTGAGAATGATGATGATGATGATGATTGTCACAAGGAAATACGAAATGGCGCTCATATCAATAGCAACGTAGAGAATGACCCACCTTTTACCATCCATGAAATTGGTGCTGTTATAAGTAAATTGAAGTTAAATAAGACACCTGGCCCTGACTCTATTCCTGATGAAGTTGTCAAGAAATTGCATGTAATGCATCCTGATCTTTTTTTAAAAGTTTTTTACTCATGTCTTCTTTTAAAGACTTTCCATCTCTGTTGGAAAATAGTTAGGATTATCCTGATTCTCAAAGTGAACGACGTCCGTATCCCTCATTTAGACAACCTTAGGTGTATCAGTTTACTGTCAACTTTGGGTAAATGTTTTGAAAGACTCATTATCAACAGAGTGGCCTAGCGTTCACACAAAGATAATTTTTTCAGTAAAATTCAATTTGGTTTTATTCCACAAAAATGTACCAAGAATGCCTTGATGAAACTCAATGAAATTGTTTTAAAAGGAAAAATGAGAAATTTTCATACAATCCTGATTTTTTTGGATATTAAAGGAGCTTTTGATAACGCTTGGTGGCCTGGTATTCTGAGCCTTCTAAAAAGATATAACATCCCTTACAACTTATTTGCCGTAATTTCCAGTTTCTTGAAGGATAGATCTGTGACTTTATCTTTAGGTCATTCCTCAAAAGAAAAATTTTTGAACAAGGGATGTCCTCAGGGATCCGTTTCTGGACCTTCTCTCTGGAACGTCATTATTAATGATTTTTTGGAAAAAAAAGTCTTGGCTTTCTCTTGTGAAGCGATTGCTTTTGCCAACGACTTACTTCTTTGTTTTCAGGGAAAGTCTTTTCATGATATAAGCAGACAAACGCAGCTTACCCTTGACTTTGTATCAAACTGGGCAAAGAATTATAAATTAGAGTTTAATGCTGTCAAGTCAAAAGTGGGATGTCTTTAGAAACAGGGGCTTTTTCATTCTTCAAAATACGCCAAAAACGCCAAAAAGCGCGAGTATCATTCTAATGTGGCTGCCGTCTGTTAGATCTTCTTACTTCTGGCTATGTCACAGAGTTAGCGCAACACGAAGTAATTTAGAACTAGAAATAAGTGGTGGACTTCGGTTCTTCCGCAAGATAATATAGTCCGAAATAAAATTACATTTTTTAAAGAGAATACATAAAAATAAATGAATTTTTAATGTCAGTTTTGAGCTTATTTTGCATAATAAATTTTTAAAGATTCTTAGGGTAATATTTTTAGTGTTTGAAGAAATTAAAATAGAACTTTT
Source organism: Trichonephila clavata (assembly GCA_019973975.1). Taxonomy (NCBI): domain Eukaryota; kingdom Metazoa; phylum Arthropoda; class Arachnida; order Araneae; family Nephilidae; genus Trichonephila; species Trichonephila clavata. Next base: position 8,621 of record BMAO01013243.1, on the reverse strand, counting down.
TTATGCATATTAAACGTCATAAAAACACAGTTCCTTATTTTTTTAATTCCTTTTAAAAGAAAAAATTCCAATTTTCTTTTGGGACACTTGATATTTTTTGAAATTTAGTAATTTTTGTTACTTTAATGTAAAATTAAAAATTATAGAAATTTGAGAAAATAGTATTGAAAAAGTTTAATTTTTTAAAGTTTTTTTCTCTTATCTTCTTTATTTATTACATACTGTATATTTTATATATTCTTTATTTGTATTATTTTTGAATATAATATTTTTACAATAAAACTATTTTTGATTACTTCATATAATAGCTTTTAAGGTAAAAATCAATATTTGATTTATACAAATCTGCAAATAAAATACTAAAAAAAAAAAAATAAGATTGTTTACTAAAAATTTTATTTTAGTGAAAAAAAATTTATACTTTTCTTCATTTTTTTAAATTTTGGAACTTTTTCTGTGAAAGATTAATACAATTATTTACCTTCTTTTAGTTCGTTTTCCTTCAATAGCTCACTTAAATTGAATTACGCATGGATTGTCAATTGTTATAAGCAGGTTTTGGTTATTTTGAAGATACGTCTTATTAAAACAAACAGAAAGAAAGATTATTTTTATCGCTCAATTTTTCCTAGACCCCCCCCCCTTAATATCAAAATATGTCACATTTTTAGTGGATACACTTGATCATCTTATTTACTATTGTAGTTCTAAAATTAACTACTTTCTTGAATAATTTATTTACATTTTTCAGACTTGTTTCAAATTTAAAATATATTAATCAATATTTAATTATTGGAAATGTTAACTCTGTAAATTGTTTTGATGGGAAGACGATGACGAAAGATGGTATGTCATTCTTCTAATGCCACACAACACCACATTCACTATAGGGAGAAAAGAATCAAATTCAAATGTTTTATCCTTTGCATTCCGTTTTTCAAAATTCATTTATACAAGTACAAACGCAGTTTTAATGCTATTCTTAAAAATGCAACTATCTGTCCGATTGAAATTTGGGGAATATTTCTAAAAATTTCTATAGCTTTCTTTCTTTTTTTTTTTAAAAAAAAACTACCGCCAGAAATAAGCATTAGTGTGCTACGTATTTTCTAAAATTTATTTTTAAAATTAATACAATCGAACTTTTTTAATTATTTAAATATATTTTAAATAGGTTATTTCATTCTTTTGTCAAGGAATTATGTATAATTTGAGAATAATTCAATTTTTTAAAATGTATTGCCTGCTGCGAAAGATGCATTAAAATTTGCAATAATTTTAGGCAATTGTCATATAAATTAAAAGTGTCAAATTTATTTCATTCTTAAATTTTTTTATGTAGGAATAATTGGAGCTTCACAAAGAGAAAAAATTCGCTATCAGTGAGTGAGTGAATATTAACGTCACTCTGTTCAGCTACACGAGGGCTTTTGGTGACGAACCTCGTCATTTTGAACCACGGTCAAGTGACGAGGAAGGCACCTGAGCTGGCACCCCCCTCTCCTAACTACCACACCAACGGGAGGACGTTTGAACTCTCGACAGATTTAACGTGCATTGTTTCCCTACACCGCGGGTCTTTAGTGGTACTAGGCTCGAACTCATGACATACCTGCGATGTTCCGATACCTTGACCACTTGGCTACCGCGGCCAAACTCGTTATCAGAGACTGCTGGAAAAAAGCTGGAAAATTTTTACTATCACTTTGCAACACTAATTAACAAGAAAATGGAAAACAAATATTATTGAAAAAAATTATAAACAAAATATGTTTATTAAGATGGACATCTTAATTTTATGATTTCGGACAAAGCTTTTATTTCAGTCTAGATAGTAAAGAATATTTTAATTGAATTTCAATAATATATAATCAATAGTTTGTTTTTCTATACAGATCAAACACAAATCCATTATTTATGTTAAATAGATTTACAGTATATTTATAATAATTTTTTGTGAATTTAAATCCAACATACTGGGATTCTCCATTGACTTCAGATACAAGAGACTGAATTCATTACACTTGATTCTCTGGCTTAGAATGAAATAAAAAATGTTTTTTTTTTTAAAGTATTGTTTTCTTTTTTCTCAACTCCATATAAATATTCAGAAAGAATTATAAATACTTAACTCATTTCATCAGAAATTTTTTTTAGTTTTCACGCAAAAGGAGTCAAATAAATTTCTTTTGTAATTTTAGTATTGGAAATGTGCCACTTGTATCGCTGGCTGATATATACTTTACAACTTTCTATTTTTGACGTTTTTCTTATAATTGGCACTTCGATTTTACTCCTTACTGTCGGGGCTTTTCCATGATTTTTTTTCTCCCTTACTTGCATTTTTCATGAGAATTTCATTTTCTTATGCAACACTATAAGTGCTAAATTATCTAAGATGAGAATTTGACTTTTTTCGATGCTAAGTAAAATGGAAAACCGAGGGTGGGGGGTGGGGGTTAAAAATTTAACTGACTCTTCCCATTTGAGAGGCCAGAAGGACAACCAAGATGTATGTTAGCTGCCTGCAAACTTTTACGGTGGTTCCAGGAAGTGATTCCTGCATAGAGTAGTATTGTACATCATATTGTTGAAACACTGGAAACTTAACGGCTATACTAGTTATACAAAGAGACCCCTCCTCTTTCTAACTCAGGAGATAACGATGCACCAGCTCAATGAGCTGTGCTTTTTCTCTTTCTGTGTTTCTGAAAGGAAACAGAAAATGTAGATCCGTCAGCGACACATGAGAAGGAGGGTAGGAACAACAGTTTTAGCTGGAGTGTTTCTTTGTCCCTTTTCTCTCATGGGGGATAAAGGGGGTTCAAGGCCGAAGTTCGTTCCCCGGAGGGGAGTAAAAAGCAGTCAGATTTCTTCGACTGTAAAATAATTCTCTTTATGAGTGCTGCATATTTTTTCCTTTCAGAGGCCTTAGATGAGAAATAAATCGATTTTAATGCTACCGCTCTGTGTGTCACTGTAAGATTAAACGATATTTCAATAACTATACCTAACTTCCAAACTTGAAATTAACATATTTCGAATATCGATGTAAAATTTGAAATAGAATTGGCGTATATACAACGGAAGATATTAAAATAAATGTGTTCCTCAATCCACAGTTTTCTATAAGAAGATAATAAACATTATATCCATGTCAGAAACTTGGAATATAATTTAAAATTTATTTTATTATTGTTAAAGACAAGAAATATTATATCAACAGAAATTTTACAAAGTGAAAATGTTCAAAAAATAATGTGTACCAAATCACTTTTCTCCTTTCAAACAAAAATGGATGTTTTAATCAACGTCGGATAAAGATTTGTTCCTTGGCCATAGACAATATTTAAAAACTGTTAGCATTAGATTTAGATTTGTTAGTAAATCATAGCGTTTAAAAAAATGATGAATAGCATTTTGTTAGTTTCAGAACTTAAAACGTGAATAAGTAATAAACAATATCGAAACACATATCACTTTCGATTCAGTCATATAATATCAAGGAACTAAAATAGCGTTAAGTTTTATGGATACGATACAAAAATTAGTAAAACTAATAAAAGAGATTCTAATTAACTCTGAAACAATCATGTATTTCTCTTAATTTGTAAGAAATTAAAATTTGCTGAAATTTATTACAGTAAAAATTAAATAGTATATTTTTCACCTATTCAGAAAAAGTTAATGACAGTTGAATTCCTCTTTCTTTGTTTTTGTTTCATGTAATAATTTATACTTGCTGAATTTCACATGATGAACCTTTGATCAAATCAAGATTTGAGCCTCGACGCACCTAATAATCAGAATATAAAATCGACTAAAAAATAAAAGCTATATAAAATATTTTAATATAAAATAGAAAATCTGCTAATTAAGTAGAATTATTCCTCATAATATAGATTTTTATATCTACGATTATATAACAGAAACCTATCATGAAATGCAGTTTTTTTAATCTAAAAGAAAGTTGAAAAATGAAAATGACTAATTTTCATTAGATAATTAAGTATTACAAAAAGGAATTGATTTCTATTGAATAAATGGCTTGATATGAAAATACGAAATTATATTAGATTTTAATTGCTTGACTTTTTACAAAAAAATTTATTTCGTATTTTTTTTTTCACTAAAAAATTAGAAATATGCAATGCTTTTTATTATAATTTTTATGTTTGCACTAGAATTGATATTTGGGTTATGGAAGTCTAGTGACTAGTCTAGTCACAAACAGTGGGCTTCCAATCGTGGCGGTTTTGATTTCATTGAAGATAGTTTATATGAAATATGTGAAGTATACTCGTATATATATACGAGCTCTGGTATCATCCTTGTTACTAAACTACAGGTCAGAATTACGAGATCTATCGCTTATATAAATAAAAATTCCTATTTGAAAGTAATTTTGAGCCAGTCACACAATTTTTTTTTTTAGTTTCTTGAGGTAATATCATCTTTAGAAAATAGATAATGCATGCAAAAACGAAAATTGAAGGAATAAAATTTTGAAAATCTCTTCTATTGAATAATTGCTATGGTAAACTAAGGCTTTTATTTGTACATTTCTGTTTCATAAATTAATACAGAGCATATTATACAGAATTTATCAATATTATCGTAGCCCAGTGGCCAAGTGGCAGTGCATCACGTTTCAGCGACACAGGTCCGGGGCTCAAACATTGGGCTGACAAGGTCGACCCGACTTTCACCCCTTCGGTGGATCGATAAATGAGTACCAAGCTTGTACAGGAATTTAACACTGGGGGTTTTGCGTCAGACTAACCACCTGAACGGAACATCTACTCATGCACCTCAGTGCCCAAGACCAGAAAAACTAATACGGGCACCATAGGCCTTGGCCCTCATGGACTATTGCACCTTTGATTTGAGTTATCAATACAAGCCTTTATTGTGCAAACTATTACAAACAAATTCAGGTGTTTTATATTACTAGCTTTCATGGCCCGGCGTTGCACGGGCTTATACCGAGGGTATAACTTAATCCCCATGTTAATTTCCTCCTTTTATTCTAACGCCAACACTTTTGTGGGCTTTCACGCGTACGATGTGAATGCATGTCCCGTGAGTGCGTGTCATGGCTTTGTCGCTTAACATTTTCCCTTCTCTTCGCAAATTCTCGATCCTAGTACCACTGAAGACCCGCCGTGTAGGGGTAGGATGCACGTAAAATATGTCGAGAGCTCAAACGTCCTCCCGTTGGTGTGGTAGTTATGAGAGGGGGTGCCAGCTCAGGTGTCGTCCGCGTCACTTGACCATGGTTCAAAATTACGCGGACCGTCCCCAAAAGGCCTCGTGTTGCTGAACAGTGGGACGTTAATATTCACTCAACTTCACAAATTCAGCACTTCCAATATTATTTTCCGAAATTACTTTGATTTCTTTGTTTCTTTCCTCTCTGCTTAGCCCGGCGTTGCACGGGATTTTACCGAGTGAATAACTTCACCCTCATGGAAATTTCGTGTTTCCCTCAGGCCGATAGCACTTGTGTGTGTGTGTGTGTGCGTGCGATGTGAGTGATTTCTTTAACAATGTCATAAAAACTCAATTTTTCGAAATTTGTTCTTGCGTTGGTGTGGTGTGGTAATTATTAAAGATGGGTGAAAGCTCATGTGTCGTCCTCGTCACTTGAGCATGGTTGAAAATTTCGAGGTCCGTCACCAAAAACCCTCGAATAGGCAAACAGTGCGAATTTAAAAATCACCCACTCACTCTCCAATTCCTTCGTTTTACCGAGTGAATAACTTCATCCCCATGGAAATTTCGCGTTTCCCTCAGGCCGATAGCACTTGTGTGTGTGTGTGTGTATGCGCGCGATGTGAGTGATTTCTTTAACTATGTCATAAAAACTCCCTTTTTCGAAATTTGTTCTTGCGTTGGTGTGATGTGGTAATTCTAAAAGATGGGTTAATGCTCAGGTGTCGTCCTCGTCACTTGAGCATGGTTGAAAATTTCGAGGTCCGACACCAAAAACCCTTGAATAGGCAAACAGTTCGAATTTAAAAATCACCCACTCACTTTCCAATTCTTTCCTTTCCTTGAGTGAATAATTTCATCCCCATGGAAATTTCGTGTTTCCTTCAGGCCGATAGCACTTGTGTGTGTGTGTGTATGCGCGCGATGTGATGATTTCTCTAACTATGTCATAAAAAATCCCTTTTTCGAAATTTGTTCTTGCGTTGGTGTGGTGTGGTAATTATTAAAGATGGGTGAAAGCTCAGGTGTCGTTCTCGTCACTTGAGAATGGTTGAAAATTTCGAGGTCCGTCACCAAAAATTTTCGAATAGGCAAACAGGGTGAATGTTAAAATCACCCACTCACTTTCCAATTCTTTCGTTGCAATTTTTTATTTCCCGGAAACGAAAATGTAGTCTTTTTAAAAATAGTTGTATGCTGAAAAAAGACAGAAAGTATAAATTTTTAAAATTACAAAATTTCACTACTATTTTAATTCTTGGAGTAAAATTGTGAGGATTTTTTTGAAATATTCGACTCGGGGGAAAAAAGTTTCATGCAATTACCTTTATAAAAGAAGAAATTATTAAATGATTGATTTAAGTATTTTGAGTGTTTTATTAATATTTGTTCAAAAAAGTTTTTGGCTTTTTTTTAAAATCACTGATTCTAAAAGTTTTAAATTGAAAATTTCGAAGTCCGTCGCCAAAAAACTCTGGAGTAGGTGAACAGTGCGACTTTTTAAAAATCCCTCACTCACATTTCAATAACGGAAAAAATATTGCAACAGCAAGTTTGACCTTGGCCGCTGAGCGTTAAACAGAGGGGGGGGGAATAATGATTCTCGCGCATGCGCAAAGCCTTTAGAATGTCTTTAAAGTTTTCATTATTTTTGAGGGCTCAATTTTTAATTGAAAATTCCAAGTTTTCACATATTGATTGGAAACAACAATAATTTTTGAAGAAAAAAGGTTACAAAAATAATGCTTATATTATTTCTCGCAAAAACTTTATTTTACGAAATCACAAAAAAATCTTTAAAATTCGTAATTTTTTAGCGAAATTGACACACGGGAAAAAATTTCCTGCAATTTTTTTTTTCAATGAAGAAATTATTAAATGATTGATTTAAGTATTTTGAGTGTTTTATTACAATTCGTTCAAAAAAGTTTTCGGCTTTTTATTTTTTAAATCACTGATTCTGAAAGTCTTAAAAATAATTTTTATATAAACGCAACGATATTGATTCATATGAGAAAAAATCATAAAATATGCAAAACAGCATTGTTTTGTTAAAAAAAAAGTTGGTTTTTTTTCTATAAAATTCTTTAAAGAAAGATAGTTTTTTCCCGGAAACGAAACTGTAGCATTTTTAAAAATAGTTGTATGCTGAAAAAGAACAGAAAGTATAAATTTTTCAAATTACAAAATTTCACTACTATTTTAATTCTTGAAGTAAAATTGTGAGAATTTTTTGAAATATTCGACACGGGGGAAAAAAGTTTCATGCAATTACGCATTATTTTAAGGTAAACTATAAGTTTTATGAAAGAGAACAAAAATTTTGATACTGATAAATATTTTAAATGAATATGAGAAATGCATTGAATGCATTTTAATTTTTAAAAAATTTCCCTGAAAAAAACATTCAAAAAGAAAATAATACTATTTGATAAAAACATTTAATTTTTTTAATTTTAATTTTATAGTTTTTGTTAAAATTATTTAAACACGTATCTGCGAAAAAAATTATATTATACAAAACTAACTTATTAATTATTTTCTAATAAAATTGATTAAAATTGCTCATTTAGTAATTAATTGTGACATACATTTGCTTACATAATGGCAGCACTGAAAATGAAGTAAATTTCAGATCAGTGGGATGCAGCAAGTGAATTCAATCATTGAAGAAGAGAGAATTAAAATATATTCAGAATATTTCCTTTTTGTGTGTAATGATGTGTGGCGACGCAATGTCCAGTAGGAGAAAAATTTAAGACAAGTATGAAAAAAGGCGACCGGCAGGTTTCTGCGAGCGACATCTCCTTCGCATTGACCACGCACGGCTATGCTGCAGTTATAGTCTTGAGTGTAGCGGGAGCTCTGAGCACTCCGCACAGACAGTTAACCAATGTTTTGGCTAAATGCAAAATCGCGTATTTTAAATTATTTTAAAAAATCATTACCTTTATTTTAAGGGCGTAATTTTTACGTTAATGCTCTCAAACATCACAACTATTTGCAAAATAACGTACTTTGAAATAAAAATGTACAAATTACTACTTTTTAATTTATTTCTCAGAAAAAACATAAGTTTACGAAAATACAAAATGTTTTTTAAATCGTAATTTGAAGCAATTTTTTCAAACTTCGTATATGTTAAGGATAATTTACTGTACACACGGAAAAAAGGTTTTGTGAGATTATCTTCATAAATGACGAAGTTATTCAATGTGAAGTAAAATTAAGACTACTTTTTAAAAATTTTAAAAAAAAAGTTTTGGAAATTTTATTTTTTAAATGAATGGATTAAAAGAGAAAGGCTTGAAGTTAATTAGTGTAGAATATCGATTTAATAACACGAAAAGTAATTCATACCAACAATTTAGAAATAATTTCATAAAAACGCATCTGTTTTAACACTA